>CM042862.1:13332346-13349204 GCA_023658055.1 Thaleichthys pacificus
ACTTAGCCCATACCGGAGCGTCAACGGGGAATGCATGTGTAGCCTGTGGAACTAGTTGGAGGGCACCCTGTCTGTTTGGAGGTTTCTATGACATCAGTATTAGGGGCGGGGCATGGGCAGTAATTGGGACTGGTATAAATACCAACACCTGGGGTCCTTAGCCAGGTAGCTCTTCCATGCTGTGGCACGGTTTGTGTGAGGCAGTGTTGTGGGTGCTGTGCCTCGGGCAAGGTATGTCTAAACAACGTTTCTCCTTAGTCTCTCAGTCTGTTTGTGCCAACCTATTAAGTGGGTCTCTGTTTGGTTAGTTTGGGAGCCAACAGAGACGTGGCCGTGAATCGTGGTCCCAGCGGTGTTCTGATTGATCAGCAATGAACTAATCAGACTGCACAGGTATGTGGAACCATGCATGGGGTATTGTGGAATGCAAACATTCTTTTACTGTGTTTTGTTTGTTTTCTAGACCAACGCAGCTTCGCGGCGTGCTAGCTGCTGTTCTTTTGGGAGTTGTTGTATGCATGTGAGTTTGTTACTCGGGTGTGACTGGGCTTTGATTTTCCCTCTAGCCTGGGGACTGCTTGTATGTCTGGGACTCTGGGTGAATGTGTTGTGAGCCCCAGGTTAGAGGAATTGTATGTATTTATTGACCAGCCTGTACGACCTCCTTAAATATATGGAATAAAGACTGTAATTTTGTATTTTCCTAACTTACCTGTGTCTGTACACTCATTGGGGCAGAGTTCCCCTTGCTCTACACTATTGTATTAGTTAGCTCAAGGGGTGGCGTAGTCAGCTGTGCTGTAGGGGGGCACTACACATGAAAGCTGACTACTTTGTTGAAACGAGACGAAACGGTATATAATGGCACACAGCAATGAAGTGCTGAGGATGTCACTCTCTGAAAGGCAAGTCGCTTTTCTTTAATCTTAAAAACACTCATTGTGAAATAATGATCTCTGGTAATTTAACTTGTTCGCTGTTGTCTCTCGCTCTCGCTGTCAGATTGCCGGAAGTTGTCACCGGAAGTACCGGCACACACATTCAAGTTCGAACGTCAACCCGCCGCCATATTGTGCACGGAGCCTATTGGGTACACGTTTTCAAAACTGCCAAGAGTTGTATTTCTGACCGCACAGAAGGATATCTATGGTTTCGGCAGAGTCTCGGGTCTCGGAAAATATCCTTATTTTTAGGATTGGACGTATAGTTTTGCGTCTAGGTTAACTTGTTTGAGGTGTGGATTCTAGCTAAATTTCTGTTGTTCTAGCGGTTAGAACCGAAACTGTACTGTACTGTACTGTAGCGAGTGGTACGTGACAGTGGAGCAAGTGGTACGTGACAGTAGCTAGTGGTACATGCCAGTGCCTCTACTGGCACCTAGTGGTACGTGCCAGTGGAGCTAGTGGTAAGTGACAGCATAGATATATATAAACACTAGATGTCTCGTCCGCGTTGCCGGACAACGGAGTCGAACGTCCGCACATGGCGGCCATCTTGCTACAGGCAACTCGCTCACCCATAACATTGTGTTGATGCTACATGTACTTTTTAAATGACCCTAACTTGCTCAATTTTCAACCGATTTTGAAACGGTTTGGTTTGTTATCAACGTCAGAGATGTCGGTATGCCACTGCATACTTATGAATAATTATGTTATTTTTAACATAATTAACAGAATAGAAGTATGCAGTGGCATAACGACATCTCTGACGTTGATAACAAACCAAACCGTTTCAAAATCGGTTGAAAATTGAGCAAGTTAGGGTCATTTAAAAAGTACATGTAGCATCAACACAATGTTATGGGTGAGCGAGTTGCTTGTAGCAAGATGGCCGCCATGTGCGGACGTTCTAGACTCCGCCGTAAGACATCTAGTGTTTATATATATCTATGCGTGACAGTAGCTAGTGGTACATGCCAGTGCCTCCGCTGGTACATGACAGTAGCTAGTGGTACGTGACAGCGCCTCCACTGGTACATGACAGTTACTGTTCTGTTGATAGTGGTACCAGAGCCTGTTTAATTAATCTATATTAGACATTCTCTGGTGGTACGCAAGTGTCTCGTGGCAGTTGCATTGGGTGTCTTGCAGCTTTTGTTTACTGTCGTGTAACTGCCCCGCGGCCATTTAAGAATAGGATAACTTTTATTAAAAAAAATAAGTTAAACTGTTCGTGCTAATAGACTCTAAACCATACTTTTGATGTCTCACTACAAGCTCACCATACAAAGTACATTTACATTACATTTATGCATTTAGCAGACGCTTTTATCCAAAGCGACTTCCAAGAGAGAGCATTACAAAAGAGCATAGGTCACTGATCATAACAACGAGATAGCCCCAAACATTGCAAGCAGCCAAAACATGAAGTATACATTGTGAAAAACCAAATAAGTGCCAAGGGGAAGAACCATAAGAGCATGCAGTTAAACAAGTTACAATTAAACAACATGAAACTCAAAAAAGTGCAAGAGTGTACCTGTAAAGGAGAAGACAAAAACAGCAGTCAACAGTAAAATATTTCACAGCGAGTACAAGAATTTAAAACCGTCACAACTAACCAACAGGAGCAACAAGTCTCTCAATACGAGTCATTGTGATCCTGGAGGAAATTAACATCAGGTCCAGCCAAGCATTCCTAAGTGCCGTTGTACTCCCGGAACAAGTGCGTCTTGAGCCTTTTCTTGAAGGTGGGGAGACAGTCAGTGTCCCTGATGGAGGTGGGGAGTTGATTCCACCATTGGGGGGCCAGACAGGAGAAGAGCTTGTGTTGGGACCGGGCGCTCTTGAGCGGTGGGACCACCAGACGGTTGTCAGAAGAAGACCGTAGGTGGCGGGTGGGGGTGTACGGCTGCAGGAGAGACTTGATGTAGTCGGGTGCAGTCCCGTTCACCGCTCGGAAGGTCAGTACCAGAGTCTTGAATCTGATACGGGCCGTGACGGGAAGCCAGTGGAGGGAGATGAGGAGCGGGGTAACATGGGAGCGTCTGGGTAGATTGAAGACCAGACGGGCTGCCGCATTCTGAATCCTCTGGAGAGGGCGGGTTGCACATGCTGGGAGACCGGCGAGCAGCGAGTTGCAGTAGTCCAGCTTTGAGAGGACAAGTGCTTGGACTAGCAGCTGGGTGGAATGCTCAGACAGGTATCTCCTGATCTTCCGGATGTTGTAGAGGGTGAATCTACACGACCGGGAGACCGCAGCAATGTGGGCTGTGAGGGAGAGCTCGTCATCCATGGTCACCCCGAGGTTCCTGGCAGAGGATGAAGGGGTCACCGTCGCCGATCCCAGGGTGATTGAGAGATCGTGGGAGATGGAGGGTTTGGCCGGGATGATGAGGAATTCTGTTTTGGCGAGGTTCAGCTGGAGGTGGTGCTCGGTCATCCAGGCGGAGATGTCTGTGAGGCAGGCCTCGATCCTAGCTGAGATCCCCGGATCAGTCGGGGGGAACGACAGGTACAGCTGCGTGTCGTCAGCATAGCAGTGGTAGGAGAAGCCATGGGAGGTGATGATTGGTCCAAGCGAGGTGGTGTAGAGGGAGAAGAGGAGCGGTCCAAGGACAGAGCCCTGTGGGACACCAGTGGAGAGCTGGCGGGGGCCTGACACTTTGCCTCCCCAGGAGACCTGGTAGGATCTTCCCGACAGGTAGGATGAGAGAGTAGTCGATTTAGACATTATGTTGCATATAGTGTAATGGTGTGACAAAAACAAATTATTTTACTCAGTAACTGAATTTAAGCGTGCACATGAGCCACCGTTGTAGACTCTCCTACGCATAGATATAAACATGCTCCTACGTCTCTAATGCACATCGTTGTGTTGTTATCAGCGCCTCCTAGTGGCATATATCATTAATTGTAATAACTGAAGTCAATAGCCTACATTTGCATTTCGATACTCTGAGTAAATATAGTTGTTAATAATAGTTCATTATTTTCATATGAAGAACCATGTCAATAAATGACACCCTATGATTGCAAATGTACTTTCTGGGTATTATACATATTGGAAACTACAAACTCTCCTGGATATAATATAGCTACTGAAGTTACGTCCTTTTAAAGTCGACCTGTGTCAAAAAGGGATATGGGAGAAAATCCTTTAGTTCGTAATGACGTTGAATGTCAGTTTAAGTATAGGCTACATGAATAACTTCTCAGCAAGTTATTTCATTGATCAGTTGTGCTGCTGCAGCACTCAAAAGAGCAGGCAAACTAAGCATTTGATTTGACATGGCTTGAAAATCTTGCTAGCTGACATGACGCATAGCTGACGGTTTTTGAGTCAAAAAACCGTTGAAATTAACGGTTTTTCATAAGTAATCATATACTTTTTGTACATTACAATGAAGTTTAGGGTGTTAACCATACAAAACATCAAAAATCTCAATTTTGACAGAAAACGATTTTCGATCTTTTATGGCTTATAGCCAACAATGAGCGGCCGCGACATCCACGGGTTTCCGCAGGCCGCCACACATATTTAAAAAAATAAAAGTTTAGCCTGTTCTCCTATTCTAAAATGGGCTACATGACAGTAAACAAAATCTGCAAGACACCCAATCCAACTGCCACGAGACACTTGAGTACCACTATCAACAGAACAGTAACTGTCATGTACCAGTGGAGGCGCTGTCACGTACCACTAGCTACTGTCATGTACCAGCGGAGGCACTGGCATGCATGTACCACTAGCTACTGTCACGTACCACTAGCTGCACTGGCACGTACCACTAGGTGCCAGAAGAGGCACTGGCACGTACCACTAGCCACTGTCACGTACCACTTGCTCCACTGGCATGTACCACTAGCCACCGTCACGTACCACTCGCTCCACTGGCACGTACCACCATAGATATATATAAACACTAGATGTCTTACGGCGGAGTCTAGAACGTCCGCACATGGCGGCCATCTTGCTACAGGCAACTCGCTCACCCATAACATTGTGTTGATGCTACATGTACTTTTTAAATGACCATAACTTGCTCAATTTTCAACCGATTTTGAAACGGTTTGGTTTGTTATCAACGTCAGAGATGTCGGTATGCCACTGCATACTTATGAATAATTATGTAATTTAAAAAAAAAATAGAATAGAAGTATGCAGTGGCATACCGACATGTCTGACGTTGATAATAAACCAAACCGTTTCAAAATCGGTTGAAAATTGAGCAAGTTACGGTCATTTAATAAGTACATGTAGCATCAACACAATGTTATGGGTGAGCGAGTTGCCTGTAGCAAGATGGCCGCCATGTGCGGACGTTCGACTCCGTTGTCCGGCAACGCGGACGAGACATCTAGTGTTTATATATATCTATGCGTACCACTAGCTACAGTACAGTACAGTTTCGGTTCTAACTGCCTCTCCAAACCGGGGCTGGGGTAACGTTGTGTTTGCTGCAGCTGGCTTTAATCCTAGGAACAAACGCTTCGTAACTGGAAAGTTTTTACTTTTAATTGACGATATTGAACACAGATGTTAAGTAACTTGTCTTTACTCAAATATCTTCACCGTTTTCAATTTGAAGCAGTATCTAGCTTACTGTAGGAAATCTCCCAATGCATCCTCTCTCTAGCTTCTCTTCGGCTAAAGTCAGATGGATGACAATGCATGCATTATTCACGCCTACGGTGTTAATACAGTCTGTACAAATACCACTTTGACACACTTGCAAGAAATGATCCGCTGGTTAGATGTAGCATGATCTTATTTAATACCCACAATACTGTAGTTCAGCTTTTTGTAGCAGCAGCATTTAAATCTGAGTTCGAGTAGCTTTTGCAGTTGCACAACAAAGTCACGTAATGTGACGAGATTGAATTTAAAAGTATAACAAACTCACCAGGGACAACGGCAACATCGGCAACCTTGCACCATGGATTATTATTTTTATGTCATCTTTAAATTCAGTGTCTGAACAGGACTGGGTGTGAAGGCATGATTAGTTTCTCCTCCACCTTGAACCTGAAACCTAGATTCTAGGTTAGAAATGTTGCCAAAGACCAACGGTTGCTACGTTACAAGGAACCAATACGATTGGCCAACGCTCTTCACTGTTCAAACTTTTTTCTGTTTCTACATCTTTCAATTATGAATACTTTTCAGAATGGGTTTTATTTGCCAAGAAACATCACACAGACAAGGAATTTACTGTGGCAGGAAGGTGCACACATGAAACACATAAGAATCTTAAATAAGAAGTGTACAAGTCTAACTAAGGGGCTAAAAATGTAAAAGATTTAGAATAAAATATAAAATGACTATAGTACAAATAGGGCAACATAGTGCAAGGTGTCTTATGCAGATTAAGTGGTCAAGTCAGTGTGAGTCCTTGGCCTTGTTGAAGAGGTCAACAGCGGATGGGAAGAAACTGAAACAGATACTTTTAACACTCTCACCATTTTGGTTTTAAAGCTACTTTTTTTCACTGTCATACTTTCACACTGTTTTAGCTAAGCTACCTTTGTCTGCTATGACATTGGTAACTGTTGTGATTAAATTGTATGCAATATGGCAGCTCAAAGCACTTATATTAGACATTCTCTGGTATCCTCTCTGGCTCCGCCTCGGAAAACATTAGGTGCGTTCGACTTCATGCAGCGCCGGCGTCGTCTGGTCTTCTGTCTTTCCCAGGTCCCTGCAGTGGCCTGATCCGGCAGCAGAGAGGCAGCTCAGATTGTGGGCTGTTTGCAAACCTCCTCGTCATTGTTGGCCCTGGTCTGGAGGTAGTCTTCGAAGGCGCCCTCACCAGGCCCGTCAACCTCAACCTCGTGAGGAAGGTATCAGCGTATCATCCGCACTGCTGAGAAGGTGATTGGCTGCAATCTGCCTACCCTCGAGGTCCTGCACACCTCGAGGACCCTGAGGCGAGCGAGGAAGATTGTGGCCGACTCCTCCCACCCTGGACACTCTGTTTCAGTCACTCCCCTCCGGCAGAAGGCTGTGGTCCATCAGGACCAATACCTCTCGCCACAAAAACAGTTTCTTCCCTTCTGCTGTTGGCCTCTTCAACAAGGCCACGGGTTCACACTGACTTTAATGACTTCCTGCTTAAAACACATTGCATTCTGCACTGCATCACCGTATCTTGTACATTTTTATTTTTATATTGTAAATTACAGGCAACTTATATTTTATATTTATTCTAATTCCACTTAGTATTGCTAGTTTATGTACCCTTAGTATAGAATAGATTTACGGTACCTATTTGTTTATTGTATGCACCTTCCTGCCAAAGCAAATTCCTTGTCTGTGCAAACTTTCATGGTGAATAAATGCCTTTCTGATTCTGATGTCCATCAGGGCCTGGGATGTTGCCACGGCAGTGTTGTCCTAGCAGTACATAGAACACAAGAAAATACATGGAGCTATAATATAGCGTTATATTAAAACATATGAAATTCAAGGAGAACATTGACCAGTAGCGAACCGTGGCCCTCTGACCTAAATTACTCGTCGGGAAAAAAACACAAGATACAGCGCGCACAGCATTAAGGCCTACATGAAATTGTGTTGGTCATTAAGCACTATTTGAGCCAGCCCTTGCGGCACTATTCACGTAATTGTGCACAATGACGTTGCGTTGGTACCTACAGATTGACCGGTCATTCTGCACAACACTATAGCATATAGTTAGGCTCTCAAAAGCTTTGGTTTTCTGCACAAAATTAAGTTCTGGTGTAGGTCTTCCTTTGCCGATTAACTCCAACTTCTCATTAAAAGTTAACCTAGAAAACGGCGCATAACAAATGTGAAACAATGTCCTCCTCACTAGCGGGAACGTTACTCGCAGCTTTACTTGTGAAGTGAACGAAACAGGCTAGCTAGTTTATTACGGGGCGTTCACACTGCAGCGTTTTTTAACGCTCTGCACCGCTCGCCTTCCCACAGTGCCCCACGCTCGGGGGCGTGTTAGACAAGTTAATACAGAGTTGTAGTTCTCTAAGGTCACTGTTGTTGTCATGGCCAAGCGTGCAGATTTGGGTTCATGTACTCACAATATCGATCAAATACCGAATTTTTACTAGTGCAAGAATACAGTAGAATAACGTTACATGTTACGCCACCGGTCACTCAACCAGTCGTTTGTAGGCTGGGCTAGCGAGCTAGCAGTGGCACAGAACAGTCACCTAATGTGACGAGACTGAATTTAAAAGTAGGCTATAAAAACACACTAGGAACACTGACGACATCGGCAACCATGCACTATTAGTTTAATGTAATCTTTAAATTCAGGCTCGTCACATTAGTAACTTTGTTCTGAACAGAACTGGGTGTGCAGACACATACGAAAAGTTTCTCCTCCATCTCCAGCGTTTTCACGCTCCTCATTTACATAAAGTTGAGAAAATCCAACTTTCAACGCTCTGCTCCGCTCCGCTCACCTTCCCACAATGCCCTATGCGAGCGTCAACGCCTGGTTTCATTGAAAATGAATTGGAAGCCGACGCCCCGCGCCGCCAACTCCGCTGCAGTGTGAACCATAGATATATATAAACACTAGATGTCTCGTCCGCGTTGCCGGACAACGGAGTCGAACGTCCGCATATGGCGGCCATCTTGCTACAGGCAACTCGCTCACCCATAACATTGTGTTGATGCTACATGTACTTTTTAAATGACCATAACTTGCTCAATTTTCAACCGATTTTGAAACGGTTTGGTTTGTTATCAACGTCAGAGATGTCGGTATGCCACTGCATACTTATGAATAATTATGTTTTTGTTTTTTTTACAGAATAGAAGTATGCAGTGGCATAACGACATCTCTGACGTTGATACGTTCTAGACTCCGCCGTAAGACATCTAGTGTTTATATATATCTATGGTGTGAACGCCCCCACAGCGTGCGGAACTTGTCATAAAGTTAGCGATAACAAGGCCCACCCATTTAGAGGGAAGATATGATTGGTCAATGTTACTGTCAATGGAAATTAATCTTTCATTGAATTTCTATCAAGCGGCCCTCTGTAAAATTCATAGCTGGACCACCAATCACAGAGCTAGCTGCATAGCATTTTCCTCCCAACAACGGAGGCAGCGAAATTCTGATAGGGTGACAAAACGGGATTTTTTCATTTAACTCTTCACATTACAATATAAACTGAATAGGGCAGGATTGAAGGGTTTATTTCAGAAACATTGTCAATTTATGGATTGATAAAATACAATTATAACAGATTACGTTTAAAATATATATTTTTAGAATATATTAGGCCCTCTCTGAGGGCCTAGAGGGCCCTGACGGTTCCCCACTGACATTGACATACATGTGTCTACTAAATGCACATATGTAACTCACCTGGAGGGGAATGGCCTCCACCCACTTGATGAAGAAATCTGTCGCTGTGAGGCAGTAGCGATTCCCATACCTGGATGCCTTGAACGGTCCGATGAGGTCCTGGTATACAGTCAAATACGTGTTTTGACGTTAAGTAATGGTGGGAAACTGTTTCATTTAAATGTGGAACTCGCCAATTATGTACCAAGGTGAAACAGGCTTGATGCTCTTCAACTCTGGTGCCTCTGTCTTCACCTTCTCGAACTTCTGGCAAGGCACACAGGTGCGGACCTTGAAACAAACGATCAAGAGCAAGTTGAGACAATGTGTGCATCTTAGCAGTGTGTCAACAACAATATTGCTACAGTTCGTAATTTATGTAGGTTTTTTTCTATCAGACATGATGACCCTCCTTGGTGCTGACCATCCTTGCCCCTCAAATACATACCTAGCAACCAGAATAGCAACCAGGATAGTTTCCCGCTGCTGGCACGCTGCTGTGAAGTACAGTGTGTACTTCACATAAAAAATTATTTGACATGACATTACTAAGATTTTTCGAAGGCCTAGTTCGGTAACGCCAGTTAGAAGATAAATATTCTTTTACAAACTAGCTTAAATAGCCTCCCATTACGCCGGCAAACTAATTGTCAAATTCGATTTATTCACTCATAACTCTTTCTGCAAAAGTTAATGGTCAGAAAAAGGAGATATAAAACGGGTGTTTTATTAGAAACTGAGGTAAAACATTATTATGTGCGACAGGGGGCGCGCGAGACGGAACATTATAGCCTACAAGCCGCTTCGACATAGCCTACATACATTATCCCGTTTATTACACGGCTACTTGCCAAAAAAATTTAACACAGTGTGTATTTTTACAATTTATTTGTTACCATTCGTAGTGTTGATCAGCAGAGAAATAGTTCGCCAAAGACGTTGAACTTCATAGGCTTTGAACATTCTTTAGGCTTCAAATCAGCTGACGTCGCTAAGCAACGGAGTACGCAGTTAACGGACTACTTGCGGAGTGCTACGAAAGACGTGAATCCGAGGCAAAAAGGCCACTTTCCTTGACAGCGGTCAGTTTATAGCAACGGTCTGTTAATAATAATTGACCGCAGAACGTTAGGAATACATATTACACGGCTCGGCTGTTCTTAATGCTGTAGAATGCCCCATTCACTTGAATGGGGCTTCCCAACGTTCTGTGGTGAACAATTTTAAAGATTTAACAAAAATAATCTTAAATATGTAACCCATTCAGTATCATTATTGGTGAGCCATTTTACACACCGCGAAAAAGACCGGATGAAAAATTAACTACTCAGTCCAGCAATGTATGATGGGAAATGGAGGCGGTAATTTCCGTCTAAATTCTTTCAACTACAAAGATGGCATTTCGGACACATGTGTGTGTGTGTGTATGTACATATACATGAGCAGAGCTGCCAACTCTCACGGTTTCGCCGTGTGACACACGCATTTCAACCATTTCTCACGCTCTCACGCCACACATTGTATATCTCACGCTGAAAAGGCAACGCCAAACAAGTAGCCAAGCTAACGTTGTAAACAGTAACGGACGAGGCGCAGGTTAACGGAGTGAAGCATCATTGACGCGCAAACAGCCGTGTAAACTCGCCTGGGCGGGGGGAGTGAAGCTCGCGAAAGCTCGCCTAAGGAGGGGGGGGGTGAAGCTCGCGATAGCTCGCCCCGGGGGGGGGCTACTAAATCTCACGCCAAGGTTTTTGGAAAAGTTGGCAGCCCTGCATGAGTCACATGTCAAGTCATTCTTTTTCTATTGTAATTACAGAATGGCACTGACGGCGACCCTCCTGAATGTGAAACCCAGCCCGTATTACAGGCCCCCTGAGCTCCGGTTAAAGGTCCTTCTGATGAAGGATCAGGCAAGAGTCCTCGCCTGGGAGTTCCGAGAGAGCTCTGCAGTGGCGAAAACCACAAAAAACAATAAAATTGTGGCCCTCACAGACGGGGAGACCGTCACAAAAGTGACAATGTTCGAGGAGTTCTCCTCCAAAATAATGGAGGGGAAAAGTTATATTATGAGGGGACACTCCTTGCGGGGAGAGTCCCCGCCGTACTTTATTGTGTCCCTGGTGACCAGGGACACAAAGTTGTTCAGGTGCTCGCCTGTTATCTGCAGGGACGGGCTTATGGAGCAGGCGAGAGCCCTCCTCTGTCCCCCGTCCTACAGACAACATTGGAGAGGGTGAAGGACAGCAAGGGCCTCCTCACAGTGGAGGGGGACATTGTTCGAGAATGCTGATTCTGTTCATAAGCGTAATACACTAAATTTACATTCCCAGTAGTTTCAGTCTGTGTACTGTTGTAATTCAGAGATATTACGTTTTTAGATAGACAAAGTAATACCGTAAGAATCTGAAACAATGGATCTTCTGTAGTTTTTTTGTTTAACCAGACCGATATTATAAATGTTTTTTTACTTAAATGTCACAGTGAAATGTTTAGGTCTAATTAGATCAGTAAGTGATTTACCTTGTTGTTGTCAGCTTTCAGCTGTGAAAAAAGTCCGCAGTGGGAGAGAGGAGGTGCCACTGAGAGAGCTGAAGCTCCGGCAGGTAAGACATGAGAATGTGAGGATGAGACAGGGACTACCCCTTCAGTTAAAAAATGCAAAATTGCCCGTTTCATCATCCTTGAAAAAGAGAGTTGTCATACAAAGTTGTCAGTACTTTCAAACAGCTCCATGGTGCCAAGCATTTAAACAGTTTCCTGCCAAACACAATAGAAATGGCTTTTTCTAAAGCATTTTCTGCATTATAATGTGTGTTGCTCACTATATCCATGTAATATATCACTGCATTGCTTAGTGGGAGTAGCTGAAACTTTAGCAGTTAAATTACACGTTGGAGGTTTGTTGGATTGCTAAAAATCTGAATACGTTTACTGTAATATCTTTAGATCAACAAATATCAGTGAAGGCAAGGACCTGCTCAATATCAGAATGTCTGTGTTGAATTATAAAAGTGTTGTAGTAGAAAGCAAAGACATGGTTACACATACTGAATTAAATTCATTATCATTATTTTCAAAACTCTTGCTCATTGTTTTCTTTTAGGACTTCAGGCTTTAGCATTACCAAATCAATTAAACTCTTCTCAATCTTTATCCATTTTACCTCCAGATCTTCATCTTTCAAAGCATAGGTGATATATATATACACATATACATATAAAGTAGAACTCTTATGTAGTTCTAATATATCATTCTGTGTTATTTCCAGGATAAATCTGATGTCAGCATCAATCTGTGGCGTGATGCTGCCGTTGAGGAGCTGGTGCTTGGCAGCAAATACAGCTTCTCACACCTGTCAAGTAGGGCTGCAGGGGGTGATCAGCTGCAGTCAACGGCCCACACCAACATAAAGGTAAATCGCAATTCCTATTGACAAGGACATTGATGTAAATAAATGTGGGTTAAATTCAATGCAATAAATGTAAAATAATCTATTTTAACAGAAGTATGTGTAGTTAATACAGACCAACATTCAGGATAATGTGAAAGAAAACTTGAATGTGTTGAATTAGGTATCCAAAATTAGGTATACAACCATAGGTGTCCTTGTTAGGCATTCATCTCCTGAGTAGATCATGACAGGGCATTGAGTATATTTCATTAAGCCATGTAAATGGTTGTGGTTTTCAACACTGAAATGTATCATGCAGATATAAAGGGACAAGTGATATCATTGAAATGAAAAAAAAGGAAGAAAAGAGTTTACTATTTGATCGCAAGATGTCATGAGACATAAGTAATATTTATTTTGGCAGATGGTGACCGTGACACAGGAGGCAGTCGGGATGGAGGTCCTGGGTGTTGCAGAGGGCAGCACAGAAGGACAGCTGGAGGTCCTGCTGTCCAACGGAGCTCTCCTGGACATCCAGGAGAGTCTGTGGGAGCCATTCGAGGCTTGCCTGGAAAAAGCCAGGCTTTATGTAAATGTCAAATGTACAGGGAGAAAAATTATACAAATGGTGGCAGTACCCACCCCCCCCCATTAGAGTACAGTTTGTTACGTTGTAACGTTGAGTTTTGTAAAAAAAAAAAACATTTATGTTGAATGTTCTGTTTTAAAACGTAATTATTAATAATAATAAAATCATTTATATAATAAAATATTAAGTTCAGAATTTGATTCAGTTGTAGTGTTTTAGCACACTCGTATGTAACAGGTATGGCCAGAAGGACTCCCAAGAAAGAAAAGAAAAAACCTGTGAGGCATTCTGAAAGTTTTAAAGATGTATTGTACAGTGAGACATAAGAATGATTGCAGGAGAATCCGAGACCAGCGGCTGATAACAGCACGATCACGACCCTGAACCAGGGAGAGGCTTTGACATCAGGGAGGTTAATGCAGAAGGAGGGCAGGTCAGAAGAAAGATCCACATCCAGTCCTCGAGGGCCGCTGTCCTGCAAGTTATGTTTAGATGTTTCCCTGCTTCAACACACCTGATTCACATTGGTGCATCATTAGCAGGCTTGTCTATAACAATCTTTCGAATAGATCCATTTAATCTGAATCAGGTGTGTTGAAGCAGGTGTAGCGGACTTTAACCGGTCTGCTACATTAATAACAATTATAGTGTACTTTTGTGGTCGGCTGAATGGTGATGTAGAAGATGATGAGTCGTGGACTTGTGCTGTCATCGAGTTTAATTCTGTAACACAGTGGAGCGATCACACACAGTACAGGGGCAGAACAACAGTCATCCCCTGTAACAGACTTCCACACGAGGGCGTAACAAATAGCTGTGTGTAGGCGATTATAAGCTACCCACCGTTAGCCCATTACAGCCTACTAGCTACAACACTTGATCTATAGTGTAATCATTTACAGAAAGGGCAATGATAAAGTACATGACAGGTTAAAGCATTACAAAACTGAAAGTCTCAAAAACGGATTCTGAAAAATCTTGTCTGAAGATCTTGTCAGCAGTAAACATGATATTACTGACTAGTAACACTCAATTTCAATGCCAAAACCCCTTTCTCATGTATAAACCACCAAGATTAACATGGTAGAATAGTCATAGTGATGGGAAACCATTCACCCAGAAGTTTCATACAAAACATTGCAAATGCATTGAAAACGCTATTGAGTATCTGAAAAGCACTTTAAAGAAGTGAAGAAATGAAAGTCTCCAAAAACGTATTCTGAAGCCAAAATCTTGTCTGAAGATCTTGTCAGCAGTAAACATGATATTACTGACTAGTAACACTCAATTTCAATGCCAAAACCCATTTCTCATGTATAAACCACCAAATTTAACATGGCAGAATAGTCATAGTGATGGGAAACCATGCACCCAGAAGTTTCCCACAAAACATTGCAAATGCATTGAAAACGCTATTCAGGAGCTGAAAAGAAGTTTAAAGCAATAAAAAACTGAAAGCCTCAAAAACGGATTCTTAAGCCAAAATCTTGCCTGAAGAGCTTGTCCAGCAGTTAAGCATTGATATTACTGACTAGTAGAACAATCATAGTGATGGGAAACCATTCACCCAGAAGTTTCATACAAAACATTGCAAATGCACTGAAAACGCTATTCAGGAGCTGAAAAGCACTTCAAAGCATTACAAAACTGAAAGTCTCAAAAACGGATTCTGAAGCCAAAATCTTGTCCGAAGATCTTGTCAGCAGTAAACATGATATTACTGACTAGTAACACTCAATTTCGATGCCAAAACCCCTTTCTCATGTATAAACCACCAAGATTAACATGGTAGAATAGTCATAGTGATGGGAAACCATTCACCCAGAAGTTTCACACAAAACATTGCAAATGCATTGAAAACGCTATTCAGGAGCTGAAAAGCACTTTAAAGAAATTAAAAAATGAAAGTCTCCAAAAAGGTATTCTGAAGCCAAAATCTTGTCTGAAGATCTTGTCAGCAGTAAACATGATATTACTGACTAGCAACACTCAATTTCGATGCCAAAACCCTTTTCCCATGTATATGCTAGCAAGATTAACATGGTAGAATAGTCATAGTGATGGGAAACCATGCACCCAGAAGTTTCACACAAAACAATGCAAATGCAGTGAAAACGCTATTCAGGAGCTGAAAAGAACTTTAAAGCAATAAAAAACCGAAAGCCTCAAAAACGGATTCTGAAGCCAAAATCTTGTCTGAAGAGCTTGTCCAGCAGTTAAGCATTGATATTACTGACTAGTAGAACAGTCATAGTGATGGGAAACCATGCACCCAGAAGTTTCACACAAAACATTGCAATTGCATTGAAAACGCTATTCAGGAGCTGAAAAGCACTTTAAAGCAATAAAAAACTGAAAGCCTCAAAAACGGATTCTGAAGCCAAAATCTTGTCTGAAGAGCTTGTCCAGCAGTTAAACATTGATATTACTGACTAGTAGAATAGTCATAGTGATGGGAAACCATTCACCCAGAAGTTTCATACAAAACATTGCAAATGCATTGAAAACGCTATTCAGGAGCTGAAAAGCACTTTAAAGCATTACAAAACTGAAAGTCTCAAAAACGGATTGAAGCCAAAATCTTGTCTGAAGATCTTGTCAGCAGTAAACATGATATTACTGACCAGTAACAGTCAATTTCAATGCCAAAACCCCTTTCTCATGTATAAACCACCAAGATTAACATGGTAGAATAGTTATAGTGATGGGAAACCATTCACCCAGAAGTTTCATACAAAACATTGCAAATGCACTGAAAACGCTATTCAGGAGCTGAAAAGCACTTCAAAGCATTACAAAACTGAAAGTCTCAGAAACGGATTCTGAAGCCAAAATCTTGTCTGAAGATCTTGTCAGCAGTAAACATGATATTACTGACTAGTAACACTCAATTTCAATGCCAAAACCCCTTTCTCATGTATAAACCACCAAGATTAACATGGTAGAATAGTTATAGTGATGAGAAACCATTCACCCAGAAGTTTCATACAAAACATTGCAAATGCATTGAAAACGCTATTCAGGAGCTGAAAAGCACTTTAAAGCATGACAAAACTGAAAGTCTCAAAAACGTATTCTGAAGCCAAAATCTTGTCTGAAGATCTTGTCAGCAGTAAACATGATATTACTGAACTAGTAACACTCAATTTCAATGCCAAAACCCCTTTCTCATGTATAAACCACCAAGATTAACATGGTAGAATAGTTATAGTGATGAGAAATCATTCACCCAGAAGTTTCATACAAAACATTGCAAATGCATTGAAAACGCTATTCAGGAGCTGAAAAGCACTTTAAAGAAATGAAAAAATGAAAGTTTCCAAAAACGTATTCTGAAGCCAAAATCTTGTCTGAAGATCTTGTCAGCAGTAAACATGATATTACTGACTAGTAACACTCAATTTCAATGCCAAAACCCCTTTCTCATGTATAAACCACCAAGATTAACATGGTAGAAGAGTTATAGTGATGGGAAACCATTCACCCAGAAGTTTCATACGAAACATTGCAAATGCACTGAAAACGCTATTCAGGACCTGAAAAGCACTTCAAAGCATTACATAACTGAAAGTCTCAGAAACGGATTCTGAAG